>JAJSOF020000009.1:143250933-143270933 GCA_025594305.2 Periplaneta americana
AGTAGCTTTTCCACCAAATAGTTTATAGAACTTTCTTTAGATTACAAATAATGCTTTCGTATGCAATATATAAAACGGAAGTTCATCTTCTTGTTTGAGATGCATACCATATTAAAAATAAATGTAAGCCTATTTATCTATTGAATAATAGTCATAGTAATCTAATTCGCAACGTGACAAAAGAAATGAATTTAGCAAAAAGCATATAACGTACAGGGACATCATTTTATTTTTACTTCAATTTTTATTGTACCTGAGTTTTTGAATGTACTTCACTCCCACCCCTTCTACTAATGAAGTTCAACCGTCCTCCACACAGATCCAAGACCGCATATACAGTCTTAGTAGCCTTACGGTCATAGTAAACAGTACGTTCCTAAAATATGTTCGCGTTTTCCGGTGACGAAAGAGCTTTCAATATTGCATCACTTTCCATTTGCCTTCGTCGCATCCCGGTTTCCTCCACCTGCTTCTATTAGCCTCTATGTAAATGCTAGTGGCTGGGCTGTCTTAGCTCTCTTCTGAGAACATTAATTTCTGTTAGGAATTGGACGTCTACGTAATATTATACCCATACAATTGTTTAAAATAACTTAAATAAAAGGGCCTCGTTAAGTAATTAATTTCTACGACGCTGCATAATGCAAACATGCGCATGAAAAGCTCAGTTCGTGAGTAAAAACACTCATTCTTAATACTGTACTGTATTTTGATTAAACAAAAACCTAATGAAAATTATCAAACTCAAAATCGCGATATTTCCTAGTTTACGTAAATGGATGAACTACTTTTCTTGCCTCCTATACCTAGTAAAGTGATTTGTTTGTACATTACGCCAGTATCATCGAACTCCAGTCGTGGAAAGGGGTAGCAAACGTGTTTCCGGTTCTTAATCGTTGATCCAAAGGTATAGCCAGGTTAATATTAGAAATGTTAGTAAAAATAAAATGATGTCCCTGTATAATGAGAAAATATACATTTTCGTAATATCTTTTTTTTTTTTTCCAGGAGCTAAGACTGCACCAAGACCAGTTAGACGAGCTGAAACAGTCTCTCATGCTGCTTAGCGTGGGCAATGCTTCAAAATGGGTTATAATTCTGCTGGGCGCGGGCCTCACTGGTCTGGGGTTTTTCTACTGGTGCAAAGAGCTACGCAGCGCCTGATCGTATTCTTAGGGAGGGTTTCACCAGACCCGCTACAGGAAAGCCTCGACAGCCCAGAACCTCCAAGCGGGCTACTTTCTCAAGAATCTGTTTAATATCGGAAATATTCGTGAAATTCATAACTTATAAAAGACAGGAGAGAATCGTAATCTTGAAATTCACAGCCATGCATCCGAATTCTCATATCGCGTAGGTATCTACCGTCTGTGTCCAAAAGTTTCTGTGCTTCCTAGTGGAAATCATACACAGAGAGAGCCATGTGATAGCTTCGCGTTTAGTATCCGAATTATCTTGGGTTCTACGTCTAATTCAACTACCCTGAAAAAGGTTTAGGCCTAATCTTCAGATTATTTAGAAAATTTGCTTTAAATTACTTCCAAATAAAAGTTTCACAATGTGCTTACTGTATAGAATCAAGTTCCTAAAGTCGTATGATCTGTAAGAATTTTTGTGTTAAGTGCGTAAGTAGTTAAAAATTGGAAAACAAAATCTGTACAAAGCAATTAACAACACATTTTTAGCTTCAGAACACTACTCAATTAAAGAAATGATATTTCTGAATAGTTCATTCTCTATTTGTACCTTTTTTTTCCACCCTTAGAACTAAAGAAAAAAAGTATTTTACAAACAACTTCAAATTAGTGTAATTCCAAAAATTTTGAGATTAGGATAAATGTTTATATGACTTTTTTTGCTTAGAATGTCTTCGGAAATAAGCTCCCTAAGTGGCGGTAAATCCTCCTGAACCACTCTGTATACGGTTATCAAAATTATTATTGAGTTTACAACCAGAAAAGCATGAAAAATATTAAAATTTTAAAATATATTTTTCTTTCAGTATTGAAAACATTTTTTTCCTATTGAACGAATATCCATCATGTAATGAAAATTGCAGCACATATAGTCAACTGCATTAGAAATGTTCTTGAATTTTTAGGAAACTGTAATGGAAAGGATTTCTGAGAAAAATGTTCCTAAAATACCCATATTTTTAACTTAAATTTGATTAATGTTTTTCAGGTTTCAAAATTTAAAAAAATCAAGTACATGAGGTAGAAAGATGATGTAAACACCAAAATATACCTGCAAATTTTGTGTGTATGCTGTAAAAATTGTAAATTGATAGTTTCAAAAGTTGAAGAGTAATTTGGAAATGTCTTCACTCATACATAACAGCCATACGCTCAGAGTACCCAGTCGCCTTAACGTATGCTACATTCCAATATTTTCTTTTATATTCAAAATATCTGTTATTGTATACACTACAGTCAGAACTGTTATCTACAGCATTGAAGGAATTACTGTCCAGGAGTTCGTCCTATATACTATAATTCTTAATCGCATATGCGATGAAATTTACGAGACCAAGTTATAATTCCTACAATAAGCGCTTAGAGTGATCTGGATATTAAACAGGTCGTTAGAAGTCAAGTCTCTTCAGATTTCGGGTCAGTGTCATAGGCCTCTATAGATGTGATTTGGGCGTGCATACTTAAAAGAGAACTCTTCCCCACGAGATCACCCACTGGGTAATGTAAAATCAATTCCATAATTTGAAACTAATTTCCTACAGCAGTATATCTATCCAGTGAAAAAAAAAGTTTTCAATGTCACATGCAAGCTTCTTATTAATTCAGATGTTCGCTGTAGAGAGCCTTATCACGCGACCTTGTTAATTACAGAGATAATACGACCCCTTCCATTATTCGTTCTAGTTCTTGGAGGCAATGTCGGTAGCAAATATCTCCCGTAAGTCGGGAAAGTTTTATTACAGCATATTATGTCCAATTTTTTACAATTATTTTCCTGTACCGCTGTTTTAAAGAAAAGTAACCTCTTAAAAACAAATGTTTGTGTTATTATATTCTCATAACAACTGTTTGTTCAGTTTCCATGACAACAACGTACCACATTCAAATCAGTGTTTATTTTAATTATCATTAGTTTTCTAGTTTTATAGTCAGTTTCTCCAAGTATTGTAAGAACATTTAATTATGAATAGTTTGTTAAATATCGTTTCTTCATGTCTTCAACACTAGTTGGGCTTAACAGATTGTTAACAGTTTCTTAACTTTAAAAGTATGCTTTTAGGTAGTCAACTCATTTGATAAAAAGTTAAATTTGGCAGATGACACCATAGCTGTTCAAACAGAAGTTGAGAAATAATACAGTATTTTATATCCCTCTTTAAGGAATGTTTAGTGTATGATTGATAATATAACATGTAGAAGATACTTTAGAATGTTAATATAATAATAATAATAATAATAATAATAATAATAATAATAATAATAATAATAATAATAGTTTTATTTTCCCTGGCAGAGTTAAGGCCATTAGACCTTCTCTTCCACTCAACCAGGATCAAATCACATACAGAAAAATACATACCGGTATACAAATATTAACTTAAAATAATAATAAACATAACTAAGTAAAAAAAGAGAGACTGAATACATATACACAATCAGTATTAACTTTAAAATAACAATAATAAAAAATATATAATAAAAAAGAGACTGAATACATAATCACAAACAGGAAAATACATTCTAATATAGGAAAGATAATCTTTAAAAGTCAACTGATTATCATATTGACTCCTTATTTTGATTCTGGTCTTCTTTTCGGAGCTCGGGGAAGCTGTTTTAAATATGCTAATAATTATTTGAAATCTCTAGCTATACTGCATCATGATATAGAACATATTTGTCTACAAATTCTTAAGGACTCTGTACTTATACTAAATACTCATTTGTATTCTACATATTAATGTGATTGTGTCAAAATTTTATAGAAATTTTTATAGTTAGTAATACTAGTTTCCAAATTAGTACAGTTTTCATGTTAATTAAATTAAATTCTTGTATGTTTGTAATCTGGATATGAATGGCCACCTGGTCTGTCAGACAGATGTCTCCCTATCTTTGTGAGAAATTATTATTATATTATATTATATTATATTATATTATATTATATTATATTATATTATATTATATTATATTACATTGAATATTTAGAAACGTAGCAAGGTAACTAGGAATGATGTATATTATATTATATTATATTATATTATATTATATTATATTATATTATATTATATTATATTATATTATATTATATTGAATATTTAGAAACGTGGCAAGGTAACTAGGAATGATGTATCAATAGTGCTTCAAAATACATAGTGAGTAAATACAGGGTGTTTCAGAAATACTTTGACAAACCTTGGGGGCATGTTCCTCACACCAAAACAAGAAAAAAAGTTCATATAAATATGTGTCCGAAAATCCTTAATTTTTTAGTTATTAATGAAAGAACATAATTAAACATCTGTTAGATATTGCCAGTTTGGTAGCAAGTGTTACAACTTTAATCAATTCAGAAACTCATGAGAAATGTTCAAAATGTTCTCCTCTTGCTCCACACACGCATGCACTCGTCGGATCATGAACTGTCGCGCCCTTTCAAATACACATAAGGTGTCGAACGGTTTCGCAGGCTTCCATGGTACGTTGATGAAGTGTCTCTGCATTAGGAATGCCTGCTGCATAAACCAATTCTTTTAGATGGCCCCACAGATAAAAATTCACATGATTGAGGTCGGGGGAACGTGCAGGCCACGGAATTGTTGATATGCATTATCAATTGTTTCATTATGTTCTTTCATTAATAACTTTAAAAACTTAGGATTTTCGGACATTATGTTTATACGAACTTTTTTCTTGTTTTGGTGTGAGGAACATGCCCCCAAGGTTTGTAAAAGTATTTCTGAAACACTCTGTATATAAAAAAAAGGTTTCAGCAGTAATTGCTTTTTTTAGACGACATTACATACAATTTCCACATGGACTTAAAGCATAAAGAGTGATTAGAGAATTTTATATACAGTAATACAAAATTTTCCTGGGGTTTTATGTACAGTTGACTGCACACACACTTCCCCTTATTGTCACGTGGTGGTCATAATGCTGAGATTTTTCAAAACAGAATATCATTTTAGCATTAGAATTATAACCTTACTTTGTTACTCAATAGTGGCCACCTACAAATTTCACTAGTCAACTTTTTGTTTATGGATCATGGTCTACTATAACAGATCACGATTTTAGACCTATACACGTTTCTACAATACAGAATTTAAAGAATAATTTCAGCCTTTGAAAAATTGTTTAACTTGTCCAAAATCATTATCAACTTTTGTTAAGTAGTTAATAGTTATTTTTGCAACAAGTGAATAATCTTGATGGTTATGGCATGAGTAAATATTTGTCGCACGAACGATAGTGAGTGTGACAATTTTCACGAGTGTCAGAATGAGACTATTCACGAATTGGATACAACACTTTATAACTTCTTAGCATTATAAATTGTAGGAAAGAAATTATGAAATATTTCCGCATCCATAGCTGACAAAGTCTTCATATGTTCGTCTCGATTAGTTGCACCTGGCATTGGCATTGAATAAAGAGAAATGGATGACCCTGCAGATATTACAAACTCTAGTTATACCTTAGGTATCAAATTTTATGTTACAAATGTTCCTTTATTTTGTTAATATAGCTTCTCTGAACCTATGTGATATTACAAAATGACACAAAAATGTTGAAGATTGGAAATAAATAACACGTTACCTTCTGTCCTGCATTTCATTTCTTGTTACGTGGCGCGTAGAAGCGGTAAGTAAAAAAAATAGCCAGACGAGTTGCATGCATCCCTACTCAAGCGTTCCGGTATTACGTCATAGCGAATACGTCATTGCTATTATTGACACGCGTGCCTTAATAAGCCAATTACGCACGATACTGGATGTAGTAACAACCTGTTTATAATACTAAGATCGCATAAAATAGTGTTACAGCTGGCACCAGCGTTTTTGGCGTGTGTCCTAGAATATTGTACCCAGTATTTGAGCATGTTGCTAATGCAGCTGAGAATGGTACCACTTCCTATACACGTCACATTAGTCATTTGCCAAACACAGTTGTCAAAATGACTGCGGTAAAGGTAAGACACTAGCACTTAACGTTCCCATTACTTATTTCACATGCCAAAAACTGTGAAGCGGACTGTAACGGCTGTTATAGTGAAGTGCTGGTTGTTTTAAACAAAATTATGTTGACGATATGGAAAACACATTAACAAAACGTTAAAAATAAACAGCCTGTTATTTTAATATTTGTTAATTCAAATTAAATATTGCTCGGAGAAACTGGCCACGAATATTATTTGTATTTTGTTAATTTTTGTGTATTATTTTAGAACAGCTTTGAAAAAAATCAATTTTAATCAAGAAATAATAACAGAAGTTCACTAATATAATCCTGAAGAAGTTTTTGTCTGCACGCATAACATTAAGTAAGCAGTAGGCATGTAATTTACTGCACGAAATCTGAGAATTTCCACCATACCTTATAATTAAGAAGAGATGTCAATAAATGTGAAGCTACATGTTGGTTCATTATGAGAAAAAGAAGTGCTTACACAAATTTTGGTCACTCGAGCGCAATTACGAAGGCCGTAAAAAATAAGTTTCCCTGTGGCCGTTTACAGAAAGAGAACAACATTTCATGGAAAGTTTTATTGGAACAGATATAAGTTAGTTTTCAACGTATTCACCACCAGCTTTGAGACATTTGTCATTTCGTGGGATCAATTTTTGTATCCTTGTGTCGTAGATGTCTGCCGTCTGGAATCGGAACCAATGTGTAGGCACATGTCTTTGACGTGAGTTGTTTCTGCGCGCTTCCAGGATTTCACAGGTCTCCAAATGTGAGACGGCTGTGGTTTCTGCATGGAATGACAGCCCTATATCAACAGTGCATGAAACTCGAATAAACTCATTTCGCCACAAATAGTGGCATGTGCTGTTTCTGCAATCCCTGATTCACTTGTATTATATTAACAAAGTTATGTTATAGTTTTATGACAATTGATCCGTTAGATAACCCTTTATGTGAAATATTTTCCACGTGTTTTAGAGTTTCATTCATTGGCCACTACGATTTTAAAATGGTGATAGTCTGAGAAATAATTGAAAAGTTATTGTTAATCATATTATTAAGCATGATAAAATCATGTCAGACTAAGTGGGTTTGTCTGGAGCTTTACAGTCTACTGCATGAGTGTTTTTGAGTCGACTGTACGTATCTGATGCGTGGCATAGTAGTAAACAAACGTAATTCTACACGTTGAGAGGTGGAATAGGGGCTAAATCTGCGGACTCTACTGATAACTCAGATATTTTTCGTCGGAGACCGTGGGTGTCTATATCAAATAACTTGTCTACAACCAGACGAATTTCTTCGGTTGAATTATGAAATGCCCTTTAGAGTGTACGGACTGTCGGTGGAATGGTGCCGGCATTCACGTAAGCAACGTAACTTTATATGGGCACGGCGAAAGTCACTAAATCACGCGCCGCATTATCAGTGAAATTAGCTTCATGAAAACTTATCTTATGCTTTAAAAAATGTTCAAAATGACAACCCTCAGCTGCTGGTAAGGTGAACTTCCGACTTGGCCTTCTACGTCAGGCGCTGCAGTCGACCAGGTGACATTTTATCAGCGTATTCCGAATCTCACCGGCCAGGTGGCATCTATGACGTCACGTTGCAGGGAAATAAGGAACAAAACTACTGGAAGGATCAATGGCTGTCATGGCGACTGTACAAGTTGTTGTCTGTGCTACGCTAGCAAAATTTTGCGAAATTTTCGTACTGTCATCTCGTTCAAAGAAAAGATAGCATAAACAATTTATTTCTTAAATAACGGGTCCGTTGACATGTTCGCTCATAAGCCATTAACATATTGTTTTTACGTTGTGCTCATTACAAACAATACAGCAGAACCAAAGCAGAACACACCGCCATGACACAACAGTGCACGATGTTATTCGCCTGCTAATTCCCGTCCTATACAAGAACCAATCAGATTCACTGATGGCGGCTGATGGAGACTGCCACCACCTCTGCAAGTTGATGGCACCGGTGCAACACCGATGGAGCATCAATGACGTCATCGGTGGAATTCGGAACACCGTGATGCCATCGGATTGCTCACCGATGAGATTCGGAATACGCTCTATGTTACGATACGATGACGTCACAGCTTGTTGTTGCACATATTTTCCGCGTCGGATGTTCGCTTTGCCAAGCAGTTCTTACAACTAATACATTGCCAATGACAACTGTTCAATTCTAATTGAGTGACAATTATCTCTTTGCCTGTTGCACATAACCTTGAAAGCCTCTGAATGCTCTGCCATATACAGTAAACAGCTGATAATGACTGACCTAATGCTATATATACAATCAAATGAACTATACCAATTGGAAAACATAGATTTTCTCTGCATCAAGACTGTAAAATGGAGGTCGCATCTAGTGACGATGAAAATTTGCGAATTAAATTACGTAAGAGGTTATGAGGTTATGGACTTAATGATTTCACTCTAAATTTGGGAGAAAAACGATTCTGGAAAATACGATGGAAATCGTAGAATGTCAAGACCATCAAATAATGAAAAGAGCAACCGAGAGGAGAGAAGAATGGTTTCACTGATAAGGCATTCTCTTTAAATGAAAAGGAAAAGAAGTTCTGAATTAATATCATTGGAAAATTTTCATGTAATCCTAATTACAAAATAACAAACTCATGCACAGCTATCTTATTATTTTTTCATCAGAACTTCCATGATTTCATAGTGTAAAAAACAGCGGTTATTTGAAATATTAATGAATAATACGTAAGTATCTAAATTTTTGTCCACCAAATACAAAAGTGCAAATAATCTATACTAATAATAAATCTGTAGCCGAAATTTTTCTGGTAACTTTCGATTTTCCAAAAATAATTGGTCCTAACATATACAATTAACCACCCTGAAACCGAAAATCGTTTTTTTGAAATTTTTGTTTGTATGTCTGTCTGTCTGTCTGTCTGTCTGTATGTTTGTTACCTTTTCACGCGATAATGGCTGAACGGATTTCGATGAAAATTGGAATATAAATTAAGTTCGTTGTAACTTAGATTTTAGGCTATATGGCATTCAAAATACATTATTTAAAAGGGGGGTTATAAGGGGGCCTGAATTAAATAAATCGAAATATCTCGCTTATTATTGACTTTTGTGTAAAATGTTACATAACAAAAGTTTCTTTAAAAATGACTTCCGATAAATTTTATTCCTTGAAAAAGTTTGATAGGACTGATATTTAATGAGATAAATGAGTTTTAAAATTAAAATTACTGCCATCTAAGGCCGTGTAATGAATTAAAAAACAAATGACTTCGTCTATAAGGGGCCTTGGACAACAACAATCGAAAGCTATGAAAGATAGCCTACGGATAATGTTTCTGAGTTTGTATGAAATAATATCAGAAGCTAAATTAACGGATTTGTATAATTAATTATTATTTCACCATTGGAAAGTGTAATTTCTCTAGATGGACATAATGCTATAATGTTATTACAGTAACTTCTGAGTGAATCGAGGACAGGTAAGATTAAAATAGCTTCTTATGCATAGAAAACTTGATAGACTATTCTGTACATTCGTTTCCTGTATTTCCTAAAATAATTTTTATGACCAAATGAGTGGTCTCTGGATCAAAATGATCGCATTTTAATTATGCAAATACAATTTAAATCAAGTAACATAATAAACGATTTATCCTTATATCAAATGTTCCCTGGATCAAATGTCCTATTTTAATTATGTAATTATTTTATATTTATTTCTAACGGGTGCAGCGGAGCGCACGGGTACGGCTAGTCGCAAATAAATATCTCTTCTCTGCAATCTATAGAGCCTATTCAATATTTAACAAAAATGTTTCGTAATATGGGGCAACATGCACTTTATTATTCCTTTTAAAACACTAAAATATGTTATCATAAATTCCATCCCTCAAAGTTATCCCATACTATGCTCACACTTTTTTTTCTCATTTCGCACTATTACATAAAAACATAGCTTTGAAAAGATATGGTAAAACATTGTGGTTCGTGTATCTTGTAGCTGATTTTTCGTTGTTGGATGTCGTTCCTAAACTCGAAAAACTGGAAGAAAAATGTTTTAAATAATTGATAAATATTATAGAAATGTCTCAAGCTTTGATCCTAAACTATTTAATTCTCTTGTTAAAAGTTGTCCTGAATTTATAAGTTTAGATAATAAAATATTTAAGAGAAAAATTAAACATTTTATATGACATTTATTTAACATATATTTCCCTTCCATATGCCTTCCTGGCGTGCAAAAAAATAAAATAATACTAGCATTTGATATGTTTTACTGTATTTACCCGAGTAATGGACGCCCTCGCATAATGGACGCACCCCAATTTTTCGCGTTAAAATAAAAAAAAATCCCCGCTTAATAGACGCATAGAGGAATGTGAATCTGTGACAAAATGATAGCAGTGATGCTGAACCTGACAATGAATGAGATAAGGCTAATGTTAATAATAACAATAAAATGTCTTATCTTATTGTCGCTGTATTAATTGTTACAAGTTACCTAACATATGTTTATACAACTGCTGCTAACTATCGATCGTCTTAAGTGCAATGCAATCTATATATAAATTAGTCGTGGCCCATTATATTGTTATGTATTCTATCGATTATTTCAACATTCGAGCTGGCGCACCTTTAATAAGTTTTTTTTTTCACTAAATTTTTTTCCTCGCATAAAGGACGCACTCTAGTTTTGTGTTATAAAAATCGAGAAAAAAAGTGCGTTTGTTACGCGGGTAAATACGATATTTGTGTAGACAATTATTTGCAATAAGGATTAGAAGTTTAATTTTCAATTACCTATTTCAAAACTTACTTTTATGATCTTATATCCCTTTATCGAAACACCATCAAATTGCGAATGGAGAAAAAATTCTGTTTTACTGTTCGCACAGAATATCCTGGACTGCCCACTCATTCTTGTAATACGATAGTCATACATCTTATTATTCTACAAACTGTAGATTTATGATCATGAATATGATCTATCACATTCTGAAATGGTCATGTTGCGTAATAGAACAAGGCAATCAACAGCTGGTTGCTTGTTGACATTGCAGTCTTACTGTGTAACATTTTTTTTTAATACCATGGACGTTTTCATGTAAGACATGAATGTGTCTTTCGTCAATCTAAATCTAATCTTAAATCCAATCTAGAGGAATATCCTTGATCTAGAAGAATATTCCTGTCTCTGAATATCCTTGGTCTTGGTACATGTTGTACCATATCCAATATAACCTCTACATCAAATGATTAGGATGATTCTATAATTAATAAAATAATTTTCATATTCACACAATTTCCACCCAAACATGAAACTCGAAATCATTCTGATACCTATGTTACATTTTACTGTACTTCCCTGTTTCTGATGATAACATATCCAGGAAATAAATTACTTAAATGATACAAACAGATACAGAAAACAAGCAGCATACAACACAGCGGCAAATTAATCGTTAAGGGTGATATTCGTAGACTTTTCGCTAGCCCGCGCTACGAGCGTGCTAAACTAGCTCCGGCTATTGACTGGTTACTTGTACAGGATTCATACCATATTATATCGCTAACACTGGTTTATGAATACGAAAAACGTTAGTTCTCTGATCATCCACCGGAAGCCCGCGCTAAGAATGTCTATGAATACGGCCCTAAGAGTCTGTAGTTATGATTTTCGAGCTATACTTTACAGAGTGCTTTAACGAACCAATAGCTTTAAAGAACATTCTTGCAACTCTTATGGCCGGTTTCACCAACCTTCGTTATCATTATAACGTCCCGTTAAATAATTTAATGACACGTTAGTCAGTTTTTGTGTTTCACCAAGTATCATTATTTCTAACGCATCTTTAAATTCATCGTTAATTTATTAGGACCTATTCATCGCGTTAAAACAATAACGATGCGTTAAGAAGTCAACAACATGGCGGACGTAATTATTCGATGATGAAGTTCTTTATTTAGAACTTCAACATAACGACGAACTTATATGTTGTAATAACACTCGGAATAATCATTTTGAAGATTTACAGTAAGTGATAAAGAATTCCACGAAAGCTACACATTAAGGAAATACGTAGTAAGAATGTTCTAGAAGAAACTGAATACCAGTATACTGTATAGGTTAGAATACGACAGAAATCACCCACTTAACGCCTCTTCAACAGATTCTTCTCGTTTTAAAATAATGTTGCGGGAAGTTTTGAAATAGTAATTGATGATATGAACGGGGTATCAAAAGCTGTATTGTCTAGATATGTGAATAAATTATCAGACGTACTACCAACATTACAATAGTCATTATTTCTATAGGCCTAATAAGCTTATAGCTAAATTTTATGTTGTCATAGACAACATAGATTGTGTACATGTTCCAATCGTATATCCTGGCAGTAATATAGCCAAAAGATTCTGCAATAGAAGATCCTATTTTTCCTTCAATATTCAAACAATTTCATAGGCCTATGTAACGCTCCGCATAGAAAAATTGTGGCTAAACTAGCGCTGAGGTAGTTTCCTTCGTACTTTGCTTATAGCCTACACCTTGCACATACGAATCTGTGACAGGTTATGTTTGATTAGTTTAATTTTTTGTTATGCCTTGCATATACGATCAACTGCATTACCACAAAAAAAAAAATCCCTTATAAGTTCAACGATTTTCACTTCTACCTCAGAACTACCTCAGCGCTAGTTTATTGAAATTGTAATAGGTTAGAATACGACAGATAGGAATCACCCAGTTAACGCCTCTCCAACAGATTCTTCTCGGTTTAAGATAATGTTACGGTCTACACGGATAGCACAACATTCCAAAGGAGGATGCCTTTTAAATGAAAAGGGTGCAAAGAGATTTTCTTTTAGGAGACAATGGATACCCCTTAAAATCCAATTTAATGACATCTCTCCTGAATCCTGCCACACAAATATGGCAAAATTGTTACAGGGTACTAATAAATCTGCATGAAATACAGTGGAAAAGTAGTATGCAATTTATGGAAGAGGCGATTTCCCGTCCTAAATTTAGGCCTAATATAACTGCTTAGAATGCTTTGTATATAATTAATTGTGGCATCAATTTTTAAGCTGTCGACCTTGTAGTCCGCTAAATTTTCTCAGCTTTCCTTTAGAAGCTACAATTTAACTGCTCTATATTCCTATTATTTACATTTGGAAGCAGCTGTCTTTTTTTTTTTTTTTAATTGCGGTATGACAACATACTGTATTTAGGAAGATGTTATTAAAATTACTGCCTCTTACCCGTTTGCCTATGATTGTTTCCTCATGCCAAACAAAGTCAGTCATGATCATATGTAACCAATGAAATTCGCGATTTCGAAGCCATGGTCGTATGAAAAACAAAACATGTAAGATACAAGTACAAAATCCCCTCGTTAGTAAACGCCTGTTAATTTTAAAGATACGAGGCTTGGTGAAATAGTCAACTTTTAAAGATTCCGTTAAAATTAAACGATCCATTTGTTGACAAGTCGTTTGTGCTGATTTAAAGAAGCTTGGTGAAACCGGCCATTACTGACGCTAAATGAACACTTAGAGGACCAATAGTGCTTAAGGGGACACTATGGTGAAATAATGCTGAAAAATTAAGAAAATTCACTTTATTCTTATGATCGTAATAATTTATGAGACTGTTTCTAGTCATATAATGAAATGTTTCCAAACGTACGGTGCGTGAGTGAGTTGAAATAAATGCTTTTTTAATGCTGTTTTCGACTTAAACATTTTATGAAATTTATTGAATAAAAAACTCTTTGCACAACAGTTATTACCAGATTGATCTGAAATTTCTCACAGAGGGGACATAAATGTTGATAAATACAATTTAATTAGCATCTGTATAAAATATTTATAATTAAGTTCTTTTGGGACATATTCATATTGCACTTAGAAACAAATATACAGTAATGGTAAATTCATGAAATTTAAAAATGTATTGTGACTTTCTATTTAGACTGAGCTCAAAAAGCTTTTATTTTTTGTTCACATGACTATTTTCAAGCTTTTGGACAAATATGAACTGAAAATTTTGAAAACTTTGACGCAAGGAGCGTTTTTAGTGACGTCAATATACAACATATTTAAAAAATCAAATTTCAAAATTATTAGCCCTCACGGCACCAAATGATAGTATTGTAGGCCTGTTTATGTACTTTAAATTTCACAAATTTTGGATGAAAATTGTGGAAGTTTTAAAAATCATATACAGGGTGATTCACGAAGATTTACCTCCCTTACAGAGCTTATTTCCGAAGACATTCTGAGCAAAAAATGTCATATAAACATTTGTCCTAATCTCAATATTTTCAGAGTTACACTAATTTGAAGTTGTTAGTAAAAGTACCTTTTTCCTTTAGTTTTAAGAATAAAAAAATGTTACAAATAGAGAATGAACTATTCAGAAGTATCATTTCTTTAATTGGCTAGTGCTCTGAAGCTAAAAATGTGTTAATTGCTTTGTACATATTTTGGTTTTTAATTTTTAACTAAAAATTACATCATTCTTACGTACTTATCACAAAAATTGTTACAAATCATACGCCTTAGGAACTTGATTCTTTATAGTACAATTATGCATCCTAATCTACAGTCTTGAAGAATTCATAAAAGTGGCGTGATCTGTAACAATTGTTGTGATAAATGCGTAAGAAAATACAATTTTGTAGTTAAAAATTTAACAAAAAAATCTGTACGACTCAACTATGGAACTGCATGAACATCAGCCAGAAGAAGTACACGAGGAAAAAAATGAATAAATATGAACCTTCCATCAAAAAGACAAATACCATCTGGAATCCATCTTCATTACGGGACTAATGATAGGAGCGTGGGACCATACCCCGGTTCCTAGTCGACTTCTGTAAATCTTTTGGCCTGCATAAAAATATTTTAAGAGATCTAACAATTGCAGCACTCAAAGGATCAATAGCTATTTTCAGGCATCATACATATGGACCATGACTTTAATTCGCATCTTCTTGACATTACTTCGTTTATTATTGTGTGTTTCAATCTATTTCAAATTGTTTTTCACTCTAACAATAATGTTTTACTAAGCCTCAAGGCATTTACTTTATTTATTGTATCATGGTACTCTTTTTCAATGGCAACGGGTAGTGGTTACAGGAAGAAATAAATAAATGAAATGATACTCCTGAATAGTTCATTCTTTATCTGTAATATTCTTTTACCCTAAAAACTAAAAAATAATGGTATTTTACAAACAGCTTCAAATTAGTGTAATTCTGAAAATATTGAGATTAGGACAAATGCTTATATGATATTTTTTGCTCAGAATGCCTTCGGAAATAAGGGACGGTAAATCCACAGTCTAGTGTATACAGACACGAAGCTTAATACTTACTAAATATGCAAACATAGACAGTTGCAATACGCATCCATAGATAGTTGCTCACCACCAGGATCGCTACTATCGCCTCATTACATACTCTTTCCCTAGCAGACCATAAAATGAATTGTACTTTCGATATCGTGTTCTTTTGAAAAAATTAACACCTTCCTTCCACTATTGAAATATGAAATACATAAGGTTTATACATTATTTTCATAAAATATATATTATATTCTATAAATTCACCTTCCTGGATCTTTCGGAAGAAGGATAACTCTAACCTATTATTCTTACAATTTATAGTACTACAAACGTCTCCTTGTCCCATGTTATTATTCAAATTATAGTATTTTAGCCATTTACAGTTATTACAACCGACAACGAACATTTCACAGTTTACATAGCTTTTCACAAAAATGCGAAATACGGCACAGTCAATGCTTTTTCGATCTAGACCAGGCCGTAATGTTTGTTCGGGTTTTCTATTTCAGTGTATGGAGCTCAGTGAAATATTATATTATAACTTTATTGTTTATCATTGCTAAGCTTTATTTAGTGTAATGTGTCCTTAAGTTCCGTTTACTTCTTGTTGCATAACATGTTGCAGAAATAATTACAAAACTGTGTTATTTTAATGTGAAGAGAATTTTACATGTTAACATAATCTGTTCGCGTCAACATTTCAAGTTTAGAATGGAAGCTATTTTGAGGTTTAATAAAAAAAAGAATTTATATTGTGATTTCAATTTAGCACATCTACCTTCCTTAATTTTAGACAAAACATTTACCATACCACTCCTATAAAATTAGTATACGTACAATTGTGTTACTTCGTCTCTTAAGTAGTAGATAAATACAATAATTCAGTACTCAATTGTAGTATTAAAATAGAGACAAATTGAATGTCCGGAGTATCATACATGACATTATGCTTAATTACAATGTATGATTGCGAATTTATGAATATAAGTTAAATATAGTAAACATAACCTATAATTTTCATATGGACGGCAAGGCATTGGAGATCACTAAATTTAGACAGAAAGGGGCAACTGGTACAGTAAACATAACCTATAATATCAACATATCTAAATATCCGTGCGATGCAATTGCAAATTATTGAATCGTCCATAAATGAATGTACAAGAATTTCACAATATTTAATCGAAATAAAAGCAGGTATTACACATACGAACAACGTAATTTATACACCATAATTAATATTACATCTTAACTCGCAAGTGAATTATGTCTGAAATGTCTCATAATCATTGTTTTAAATTTTATTAATGGAATTACACTGCATTTTAGAGAAACATATGTTACTGTTTATGCATTCCAACTAATTTATATGGTTGAAACGCCGCCCTTCGTGATCGGGTTAAGCGAGTTACATGGTCTGCCTTACGGCCTGTATTAGATCACGATGGCTGTGGCACAGTCTATTGTTCCTAGTACTCACAGCGCTCCAAGCGGCTAGCAACTATCGCGACAAATGCAAAAAATCACCCCAAGCTTCGTGACTGTCTATAGTAGACTGTGGTAAATCCTCGTGAATCACCTTGCATGTCCCCTTAAAGATCATTCTTGCAACGCTTATTGATGCTAAATGAACACTTACAGGACCAATAGCTCTTAACGAGCTTATAAATGCGTTTTTGTAACCCATAGTGTCTCCGAGTCTTCCGGAAAGCATAAAAAGAAAATTCCAGCGTGACTGTAAGATATTTCACGATATAAATCGAATTTTCTGACCGTGACATTGTACTGAAGTCTTGTGAAACGCCACCACATGCTTACAGCAGAGTCACGTGCCATAGTTATTATACTTTCATCAAGTCACCGAGCTAAGGGGGCGCAAATGTACTGCAAAACTGGGGTAGGGTCATTTCTTAGATTCGATCGGATATACCGTCGAATAGGAGGCAAACACGTCAATCGCGACCTTCAATCGAACCCCTGACCAAAGCCTAGTCAAATGCAAGTCACCAGCTTATCGAAATTAATTATAAAAAAACTTTAAAACTTCCCCTGCGATGACGAGGGGGTGCGTCAACCAATGACCCGCGCGCGCGAAGAATTCAGAGAGGGGAAGCCGGCGCTATTTACAGTCACTGACACAGATAGAGACGTCAAACACGTGCGCCCGACGACAGTCGCTTCTTCCAATGAGCTCGCGCCCCATCGCCAGCAGATAAACACTATGCAACGTAAGTCTCTATTGGTTTTGCAACAAATGTTTTCTCGGCCCAGTGATATATTTACTTTAGCAAGAAAATATTACGGTGAGTGAACGTTATATATAAAATCTCTAATAAAGAAAGAATAACAATATTTCTTCCGTTGTGACTCAACGTTTCTTGTTACAAATTAAACTGACCTCAATTATATCCTCAAAAGCGATTTCAACACTGACGCAGCTTTCGTAGTACTTATATTTATTGAAAATCATCTGTCCTCAAGTGAGACTGACCACTGGGATCCGGAATTACAAGCATAAAAAATAAATTAAAATGAAATGAGTGAAATAATTATTCGCTTTGTGCATTTAAAACAAAAATGTATGTATGAATTTAAATACTATTATAGTCACAATCATCCCATGGTATGAAAGAAAAATTTCACAACCTCGAGCGGGAATCGAACCTGCGACTTCCTGTTCTCCGAGGTTGTGAAATTTTTCTTTCATACTATGGCATGATTGTGACTATAACAGTATTTAAATTCATTAATATGTCACATCAACGGACGTGTATACGTCACCAAACATCGTAAGATGAAGATTACATTTGTAAAAATGTATGTGTTAACATTCTGTATAAATGATAGTGTAGAATTTGAAGAGAGGCCTTCAGAATTTCCACCACAATCTTCAGAATCTCATAAAAGGGAATTTTAAAATATTTAAGGATATTACATGTAAATTTCGGTAAACAATAATATATATTTATGTTTATATTGCGTTACGGATGGCTTTACATCATGAAACTAGAAGCTTGAGGAATCCTTCTTCTTGTGAACAGTGTTGCTTGATATGTTTAAGTGTGGATGAGACAACTAAAAACTTATTTTTAAAGAAGTTACAATAATCATCATCATCATCAACATTAGCCACATGGTTTAAGCCTTGTTTGGCTGGTTCCGGTCTCATGAAGTATATGAATTTTAAAATTGTTGAAGCCATCTTTTCCTGGGTCTACCTATGTTTCGTTTACCAGTTGGTCTGTAGTCGAATATTAATTTAGGAATACGGTCTTGAGTCATTCTTTCAACGTGTTGCTTCCATTTATTCCTATATTCTGTGAGTTTTTCAATTAAATTGAATATATTCAGTTCTAGTCTGATGTCTTCATTGCTTTCTTGTCTAAGAGAGTATAGCCTGCTATACTCCTCAAAAATCTCATTTCTATCACCTCGATTCTTTTTTCTTCGGATTTAGTAAGAGTTCAGAATTCAGAGCCGTACAGCAACATAGGGACTGCCATAACTTTATAAAATGTTAACCTTGTTTCTTTGCTAGTGTATTTTAAAGTTCTTTTTATTATCCCACAGAAATAATTAAATTTTTTTTTTTTTTTTTTTTTTTTTTGTAAAATCTTCTTTCCTTGCATATGATATATTGCAGCCCCGATAATTAAAAGTATTAATTTGTTCTATTATTTTTCCATTCAACACGATTTTGGCTCTAATTGTTTCTAATCCTCTAAAGGCTAACACTTTTGTTTTAGTAGTCGATATAGTTAAGCTATTTTCTTTGGTAATTTTGTTTAATTTAAATATTACCATTTGTAGGTCATCTTCAGAAGCACAAATTAAAACCTGATCATCGGCAAAAAGTATCATATCTAAGTTTATGTTTTTTATTTTAAAATGTACTTTCAAATCCATCTGCCACTTCAGCACGAAGTCGTCCATATACACATTAAAAAGTGACTGTGACAATGGGCACTTACTCCTCTATTTATATTGGCTATTTGTTGTCCTTCTTTACAATCAATTACAATTTGGTTATTAGTGTACAAATTTCTTATTATTGTTATTAAGTGTTGTGGTATGCCTTTTTGTTGCATTATGTCCCACAGCTTCTTTCTATTAACTTTATCAAACGCTTTTTCATAATCTATGAATGCCATAAATGTTGGTAAATTGAATTCCCTATGTTTTTCAATTATCTGAGAAACAGCGAATATGCAGTCAGAACAAGATCTTCCTTTTCGGAATCCATTTTGAGATTCATTCATTATATGTTCCATTATCACATTAAAGCGATTTTTTTATTATAGATGCATAGATTTTATAACAATAATAATAATAATAGTAATAATAATAATAATAATAATAATCATCATCATCATCATCATCCTCCAATTTAAGCACTAGATCTAGTGGTCTGTTGCGGTATTAATTGTCTCATGCCATCTTTTTAATGATCTTCCAACA